>CM077573.1:0-10000 GCA_039657325.1 Stephania cephalantha
CCTAAACCCTAAACCCTAAACCCTAAACCCTAAACCCTAAACCCTAAACCCTAAACCCTAAACCCTAAACCCTAAACCCTAAACCCTAAACCCTAAACCCTAAACCCTAAACCCTAAACCCTAAACCCTAAACCCTAAACCCTAAACCCTAAACCCTAAACCCTAAACCCTAAACCCTAAACCCTAAACCCTAAACCCTAAACCCTAAACCCTAAACCCTAAACCCTAAACCCTAAACCCTAAACCCTAAACCCTAAACCCTAAACCCTAAACCCTAAACCCTAAACCCTAAACCCTAAACCCTAAACCCTAAACCCTAAACCCTAAACCCTAAACCCTAAACCCTAAACCCTAAACCCTAAACCCTAAACCCTAAACCCTAAACCCTAAACCCTAAACCCTAAACCCTAAACCCTAAACCCTAAACCCTAAACCCTAAACCCTAAACCCTAAACCCTAAACCCTAAACCCTAAACCCTAAACCCTAAACCCTAAACCCTAAACCCTAAACCCTAAACCCTAAACCCTAAACCCTAAACCCTAAACCCTAAACCCTAAACCCTAAACCCTAAACCCTAAACCCTAAACCCTAAACCCTAAACCCTAAACCCTAAACCCTAAACCCTAAACCCTAAACCCTAAACCCTAAACCCTAAACCCTAAACCCTAAACCCTAAACCCTAAACCCTAAACCCTAAACCCTAAACCCTAAACCCTAAACCCTAAACCCTAAACCCTAAACCCTAAACCCTAAACCCTAAACCCTAAACCCTAAACCCTAAACCCTAAACCCTAAACCCTAAACCCTAAACCCTAAACCCTAAACCCTAAACCCTAAACCCTAAACCCTAAACCCTAAACCCTAAACCCTAAACCCTAAACCCTAAACCCTAAACCCTAAACCCTAAACCCTAAACCCTAAACCCTAAACCCTAAACCCTAAACCCTAAACCCTAAACCCTAAACCCTAAACCCTAAACCCTAAACCCTAAACCCTAAACCCTAAACCCTAAACCCTAAACCCTAAACCCTAAACCCTAAACCCTAAACCCTAAACCCTAAACCCTAAACCCTAAACCCTAAACCCTAAACCCTAAACCCTAAACCCTAAACCCTAAACCCTAAACCCTAAACCCTAAACCCTAAACCCTAAACCCTAAACCCTAAACCCTAAACCCTAAACCCTAAACCCTAAACCCTAAACCCTAAACCCTAAACCCTAAACCCTAAACCCTAAACCCTAAACCCTAAACCCTAAACCCTAAACCCTAAACCCTAAACCCTAAACCCTAAACCCTAAACCCTAAACCCTAAACCCTAAACCCTAAACCCTAAACCCTAAACCCTAAACCCTAAACCCTAAACCCTAAACCCTAAACCCTAAACCCTAAACCCTAAACCCTAAACCCTAAACCCTAAACCCTAAACCCTAAACCCTAAACCCTAAACCCTAAACCCTAAACCCTAAACCCTAAACCCTAAACCCTAAACCCTAAACCCTAAACCCTAAACCCTAAACCCTAAACCCTAAACCCTAAACCCTAAACCCTAAACCCTAAACCCTAAACCCTAAACCCTAAACCCTAAACCCTAAACCCTAAACCCTAAACCCTAAACCCTAAACCCTAAACCCTAAACCCTAAACCCTAAACCCTAAACCCTAAACCCTAAACCCTAAACCCTAAACCCTAAACCCTAAACCCTAAACCCTAAACCCTAAACCCTAAACCCTAAACCCTAAACCCTAAACCCTAAACCCTAAACCCTAAACCCTAAACCCTAAACCCTAAACCCTAAACCCTAAACCCTAAACCCTAAACCCTAAACCCTAAACCCTAAACCCTAAACCCTAAACCCTAAACCCTAAACCCTAAACCCTAAACCCTAAACCCTAAACCCTAAACCCTAAACCCTAAACCCTAAACCCTAAACCCTAAACCCTAAACCCTAAACCCTAAACCCTAAACCCTAAACCCTAAACCCTAAACCCTAAACCCTAAACCCTAAACCCTAAACCCTAAACCCTAAACCCTAAACCCTAAACCCTAAACCCTAAACCCTAAAAAAACCCTAAACCCTAAACCCTAAACCCTAAACCCTAAACCCTAAACCCTAAACCCTAAACCCTAAACCCTAAACCCTAAACCCTAAACCCTAAACCCTAAACCCTAAACCCTAAACCCTAAACCCTAAACCCTAAACCCTAAACCCTAAACCCTAAACCCTAAACCCTAAACCCTAAACCCTAAACCCTAAACCCTAAACCCTAAACCCTAAACCCTAAACCCTAAACCCTAAACCCTAAACCCTAAACCCTAAACCCTAAACCCTAAACCCTAAACCCTAAACCCTAAACCCTAAACCCTAAACCCTAAACCCTAAACCCTAAACCCTAAACCCTAAACCCTAAACCCTAAACCCTAAACCCTAAACCCTAAACCCTAAACCCTAAACCCTAAACCCTAAACCCTAAACCCTAAACCCTAAACCCTAAACCCTAAACCCTAAACCCTAAACCCTAAACCCTAAACCCTAAACCCTAAACCCTAAACCCTAAACCCTAAACCCTAAACCCTAAACCCTAAACCCTAAACCCTAAACCCTAAACCCTAAACCCTAAACCCTAAACCCTAAACCCTAAACCCTAAACCCTAAACCCTAAACCCTAAACCCTAAACCCTAAACCCTAAACCCTAAACCCTAAACCCTAAACCCTAAACCCTAAACCCTAAACCCTAAACCCTAAACCCTAAACCCTAAACCCTAAACCCTAAACCCTAAACCCTAAACCCTAAACCCTAAACCCTAAACCCTAAACCCTAAACCCTAAACCCTAAACCCTAAACCCTAAACCCTAAACCCTAAACCCTAAACCCTAAACCCTAAACCCTAAACCCTAAACCCTAAACCCTAAACCCTAAACCCTAAACCCTAAACCCTAAACCCTAAACCCTAAACCCTAAACCCTAAACCCTAAACCCTAAACCCTAAACCCTAAACCCTAAACCCTAAACCCTAAACCCTAAACCCTAAACCCTAAACCCTAAACCCTAAACCCTAAACCCTAAACCCTAAACCCTAAACCCTAAACCCTAAACCCTAAACCCTAAACCCTAAACCCTAAACCCTAAACCCTAAACCCTAAACCCTAAACCCTAAACCCTAAACCCTAAACCCTAAACCCTAAACCCTAAACCCTAAACCCTAAACCCTAAACCCTAAACCCTAAACCCTAAACCCTAAACCCTAAACCCTAAACCCTAAACCCTAAACCCTAAACCCTAAACCCTAAACCCTAAACCCTAAACCCTAAACCCTAAACCCTAAACCCTAAACCCTAAACCCTAAACCCTAAACCCTAAACCCTAAACCCTAAACCCTAAACCCTAAACCCTAAACCCTAAACCCTAAACCCTAAACCCTAAACCCTAAACCCTAAACCCTAAACCCTAAACCCTAAACCCTAAACCCTAAACCCTAAACCCTAAACCCTAAACCCTAAACCCTAAACCCTAAACCCTAAACCCTAAACCCTAAACCCTAAACCCTAAACCCTAAACCCTAAACCCTAAACCCTAAACCCTAAACCCTAAACCCTAAACCCTAAACCCTAAACCCTAAACCCTAAACCCTAAACCCTAAACCCTAAACCCTAAACCCTAAAACCCTAAACCCTAAACCCTAAACCCTAAACCCTAAACCCTAAACCCTAAACCCTAAACCCTAAACCCTAAACCCTAAACCCTAAACCCTAAACCCTAAACCCTAAACCCTAAACCCTAAACCCTAAACCCTAAACCCTAAACCCTAAACCCTAAACCCTAAACCCTAAACCCTAAACCCTAAACCCTAAACCCTAAACCCTAAACCCTAAACCCTAAACCCTAAACCCTAAACCCTAAACCCTAAACCCTAAACCCTAAACCCTAAACCCTAAACCCTAAACCCTAAACCCTAAACCCTAAACCCTAAACCCTAAACCCTAAACCCTAAACCCTAAACCCTAAACCCTAAACCCTAAACCCTAAACCCTAAACCCTAAACCCTAAACCCTAAACCCTAAACCCTAAACCCTAAACCCTAAACCCTAAACCCTAAACCCTAAACCCTAAACCCTAAACCCTAAACCCTAAACCCTAAACCCTAAACCCTAAACCCTAAACCCTAAACCCTAAACCCTAAACCCTAAACCCTAAACCCTAAACCCTAAACCCTAAACCCTAAACCCTAAACCCTAAACCCTAAACCCTAAACCCTAAACCCTAAACCCTAAACCCTAAACCCTAAACCCTAAACCCTAAACCCTAAACCCTAAACCCTAAACCCTAAACCCTAAACCCTAAACCCTAAACCCTAAACCCTAAACCCTAAACCCTAAACCCTAAACCCTAAACCCTAAACCCTAAACCCTAAACCCTAAACCCTAAACCCTAAACCCTAAACCCTAAACCCTAAACCCTAAACCCTAAACCCTAAACCCTAAACCCTAAACCCTAAACCCTAAACCCTAAACCCTAAACCCTAAACCCTAAACCCTAAACCCTAAACCCTAAACCCTAAACCCTAAACCCTAAACCCTAAACCCTAAACCCTAAACCCTAAACCCTAAACCCTAAACCCTAAACCCTAAACCCTAAACCCTAAACCCTAAACCCTAAACCCTAAACCCTAAACCCTAAACCCTAAACCCTAAACCCTAAACCCTAAACCCTAAACCCTAAACCCTAAACCCTAAACCCTAAACCCTAAACCCTAAACCCTAAACCCTAAACCCTAAACCCTAAACCCTAAACCCTAAACCCTAAACCCTAAACCCTAAACCCTAAACCCTAAACCCTAAACCCTAAACCCTAAACCCTAAACCCTAAACCCTAAACCCTAAACCCTAAACCCTAAACCCTAAACCCTAAACCCTAAACCCTAAACCCTAAACCCTAAACCCTAAACCCTAAACCCTAAACCCTAAACCCTAAACCCTAAAAACCCTAAACCCTAAACCCTAAACCCTAAACCCTAAACCCTAAACCCTAAACCCTAAACCCTAAACCCTAAACCCTAAACCCTAAACCCTAAACCCTAAACCCTAAACCCTAAACCCTAAACCCTAAACCCTAAACCCTAAACCCTAAACCCTAAACCCTAAACCCTAAACCCTAAACCCTAAACCCTAAACCCTAAACCCTAAACCCTAAACCCTAAACCCTAAACCCTAAACCCTAAACCCTAAACCCTAAACCCTAAACCCTAAACCCTAAACCCTAAACCCTAAACCCTAAACCCTAAACCCTAAACCCTAAACCCTAAACCCTAAACCCTAAACCCTAAACCCTAAACCCTAAACCCTAAACCCTAAACCCTAAACCCTAAACCCTAAACCCTAAACCCTAAACCCTAAACCCTAAACCCTAAACCCTAAACCCTAAACCCTAAACCCTAAACCCTAAACCCTAAACCCTAAACCCTAAACCCTAAACCCTAAACCCTAAACCCTAAACCCTAAACCCTAAACCCTAAACCCTAAACCCTAAACCCTAAACAACCCTAAACCCTAAACCCTAAACCCTAAACCCTAAACCCTAAACCCTAAACCCTAAACCCTAAACCCTAAACCCTAAACCCTAAACCCTAAACCCTAAACCCTAAACCCTAAACCCTAAACCCTAAACCCTAAACCCTAAACCCTAAACCCTAAACCCTAAACCCTAAACCCTAAACCCTAAACCCTAAACCCTAAACCCTAAACCCTAAACCCTAAACCCTAAACCCTAAACCCTAAACCCTAAACCCTAAACCCTAAACCCTAAACCCTAAACCCTAAACCCTAAACCCTAAACCCTAAACCCTAAACCCTAAACCCTAAACCCTAAACCCTAAACCCTAAACCCTAAACCCTAAACCCTAAACCCTAAACCCTAAACCCTAAACCCTAAACCCTAAACCCTAAACCCTAAACCCTAAACCCTAAACCCTAAACCCTAAACCCTAAACCCTAAACCCTAAACCCTAAACCCTAAACCCTAAACCCTAAACCCTAAACCCTAAACCCTAAACCCTAAACCCTAAACCCTAAACCCTAAACCCTAAACCCTAAACCCTAAACCCTAAACCCTAAACCCTAAACCCTAAACCCTAAACCCTAAACCCTAAACCCTAAACCCTAAACCCTAAACCCTAAACCCTAAACCCTAAACCCTAAACCCTAAACCCTAAACCCTAAACCCTAAACCCTAAACCCTAAACCCTAAACCCTAAACCCTAAACCCTAAACCCTAAACCCTAAACCCTAAACCCTAAACCCTAAACCCTAAACCCTAAACCCTAAACCCTAAACCCTAAACCCTAAACCCTAAACCCTAAACCCTAAACCCTAAACCCTAAACCCTAAACCCTAAACCCTAAACCCTAAACCCTAAACCCTAAACCCTAAACCCTAAACCCTAAACCCTAAACCCTAAACCCTAAACCCTAAACCCTAAACCCTAAACCCTAAACCCTAAACCCTAAACCCTAAACCCTAAACCCTAAACCCTAAACCCTAAACCCTAAACCCTAAACCCTAAACCCTAAACCCTAAACCCTAAACCCTAAACCCTAAACCCTAAACCCTAAACCCTAAACCCTAAACCCTAAACCCTAAACCCTAAACCCTAAACCCTAAACCCTAAACCCTAAACCCTAAACCCTAAACCCTAAACCCTAAACCCTAAACCCTAAACCCTAAACCCTAAACCCTAAACCCTAAACCCTAAACCCTAAACCCTAAACCCTAAACCCTAAACCCTAAACCCTAAACCCTAAACCCTAAACCCTAAACCCTAAACCCTAAACCCTAAACCCTAAACCCTAAACCCTAAACCCCCTAAACCCTAAACCCTAAACCCTAAACCCTAAACCCTAAACCCTAAACCCTAAACCCTAAACCCTAAACCCTAAACCCTAAACCCTAAACCCTAAACCCTAAACCCTAAACCCTAAACCCTAAACCCTAAACCCTAAACCCTAAACCCTAAACCCTAAACCCTAAACCCTAAACCCTAAACCCTAAACCCTAAACCCTAAACCCTAAACCCTAAACCCTAAACCCTAAACCCTAAACCCTAAACCCTAAACCCTAAACCCTAAACCCTAAACCCTAAACCCTAAACCCTAAACCCTAAACCCTAAACCCTAAACCCTAAACCCTAAACCCTAAACCCTAAACCCTAAACCCTAAACCCTAAACCCTAAACCCTAAACCCTAAACCCTAAACCCTAAACCCTAAACCCTAAACCCTAAACCCTAAACCCTAAACCCTAAACCCTAAACCCTAAACCCTAAACCCTAAACCCTAAACCCTAAACCCTAAACCCTAAACCCTAAACCCTAAACCCTAAACCCTAAACCCTAAACCCTAAACCCTAAACCCTAAACCCTAAACCCTAAACCCTAAACCCTAAACCCTAAACCCTAAACCCTAAACCCTAAACCCTAAACCCTAAACCCTAAACCCTAAACCCTAAACCCTAAACCCTAAACCCTAAACCCTAAACCCTAAACCCTAAACCCTAAACCCTAAACCCTAAACCCTAAACCCTAAACCCTAAACCCTAAACCCTAAACCCTAAACCCTAAACCCTAAACCCTAAACCCTAAACCCTAAACCCTAAACCCTAAACCCTAAACCCTAAACCCTAAACCCTAAACCCTAAACCCTAAACCCTAAACCCTAAACCCTAAACCCTAAACCCTAAACCCTAAACCCTAAACCCTAAACCCTAAACCCTAAACCCTAAACCCTAAACCCTAAACCCTAAACCCTAAACCCTAAACCCTAAACCCTAAACCCTAAACCCTAAACCCTAAACCCTAAACCCTAAACCCTAAACCCTAAACCCTAAACCCTAAACCCTAAACCCTAAACCCTAAACCCTAAACCCTAAACCCTAAACCCTAAACCCTAAACCCTAAACCCTAAACCCTAAACCCTAAACCCTAAACCCTAAACCCTAAACCCTAAACCCTAAACCCTAAACCCTAAACCCTAAACCCTAAACCCTAAACCCTAAACCCTAAACCCTAAACCCTAAACCCTAAACCCTAAACCCTAAACCCTAAACCCTAAACCCTAAACCCTAAACCCTAAACCCTAAACCCTAAACCCTAAACCCTAAACCCTAAACCCTAAACCCTAAACCCTAAACCCTAAACCCTAAACCCTAAACCCTAAACCCTAAACCCTAAACCCTAAACCCTAAACCCTAAACCCTAAACCCTAAACCCTAAACCCTAAACCCTAAACCCTAAACCCTAAACCCTAAACCCTAAACCCTAAACCCTAAACCCTAAACCCTAAACCCTAAACCCTAAACCCTAAACCCTAAACCCTAAACCCTAAACCCTAAACCCTAAACCCTAAACCCTAAACCCTAAACCCTAAACCCTAAACCCTAAACCCTAAACCCTAAACCCTAAACCCTAAACCCTAAACCCTAAACCCTAAACCCTAAACCCTAAACCCTAAACCCTAAACCCTAAACCCTAAACCCTAAACCCTAAACCCTAAACCCTAAACCCTAAACCCTAAACCCTAAACCCTAAACCCTAAACCCTAAACCCTAAACCCTAAACCCTAAACCCTAAACCCTAAACCCTAAACCCTAAACCCTAAACCCTAAACCCTAAACCCTAAACCCTAAACCCTAAACCCTAAACCCTAAACCCTAAACCCTAAACCCTAAACCCTAAACCCTAAACCCTAAACCCTAAACCCTAAACCCTAAACCCTAAACCCTAAACCCTAAACCCTAAACCCTAAACCCTAAACCCTAAACCCTAAACCCTAAACCCTAAACCCTAAACCCTAAACCCTAAACCCTAAACCCTAAACCCTAAACCCTAAACCCTAAACCCTAAACCCTAAACCCTAAACCCTAAACCCTAAACCCTAAACCCTAAACCCTAAACCCTAAACCCTAAACCCTAAACCCTAAACCCTAAACCCTAAACCCTAAACCCTAAACCCTAAACCCTAAACCCTAAACCCTAAACCCTAAACCCTAAACCCTAAACCCTAAACCCTAAACCCTAAACCCTAAACCCTAAACCCTAAACCCTAAACCCTAAACCCTAAACCCTAAACCCTAAACCCTAAACCCTAAACCCTAAACCCTAAACCCTAAACCCTAAACCCTAAACCCTAAACCCTAAACCCTAAACCCTAAACCCTAAACCCTAAACCCTAAACCCTAAACCCTAAACCCTAAACCCTAAACCCTAAACCCTAAACCCTAAACCCTAAACCCTAAACCCTAAACCCTAAACCCTAAACCCTAAACCCTAAACCCTAAACCCTAAACCCTAAACCCTAAACCCTAAACCCTAAACCCTAAACCCTAAACCCTAAACCCTAAACCCTAAACCCTAAACCCTAAACCCTAAACCCTAAACCCTAAACCCTAAACCCTAAACCCTAAACCCTAAACCCTAAACCCTAAACCCTAAACCCTAAACCCTAAACCCTAAACCCTAAACCCTAAACCCTAAACCCTAAACCCTAAACCCTAAACCCTAAACCCTAAACCCTAAACCCTAAACCCTAAACCCTAAACCCTAAACCCTAAACCCTAAACCCTAAACCCTAAACCCTAAACCCTAAACCCTAAACCCTAAACCCTAAACCCTAAACCCTAAACCCCCTAAACCCTAAACCCTAAACCCTAAACCCTAAACCCTAAACCCTAAACCCTAAACCCTAAACCCTAAACCCTAAACCCTAAACCCTAAACCCTAAACCCTAAACCCTAAACCCTAAACCCTAAACCCTAAACCCTAAACCCTAAACCCTAAACCCTAAACCCTAAACCCTAAACCCTAAACCCTAAACCCTAAACCCTAAACCCTAAACCCTAAACCCTAAACCCTAAACCCTAAACCCTAAACCCTAAACCCTAAACCCTAAACCCTAAACCCTAAACCCTAAACCCTAAACCCTAAACCCTAAACCCTAAACCCTAAACCCTA